>JARKHS020000655.1:0-16887 GCA_030143305.2 Amblyomma americanum | reverse complement strand
CGCTAAGCCTTGCGGCCTATGCCACATCAATGGGGGTCACGTTTTTTGGTATAAACTAATCCTAGAGACAACGGACCAGGTTTTTTCCACAGGGTTTAGGTTCTAGGCGATATCCCATATGCGTCAAAGGTAGTGGGGTCTCGGTTCCTCGCCTACGTTTGTTTCAAAATTATTCAAAGTTTGAACAATGGCCGTCTGCGGAAACGACGAAATTTAGAGCTGTTACGGGTGACCAGAATAAGATTTTTGAAGATCTACAGCTCCAATTGTTTTTTTTTAGCGGCTTCAAATAGAACTGGGACTGAGCGTTTCATTATTCAATGCCGTTTTTGGCGAAACAAACAAGAAAACAGTCCAAAATTGCCATTTTCGCGTCTACCCCATCTCACGCTGCAGGACACTAAGCCGTGCATCCATGCACACGCGCGTCACGCGAGTTCTTCCAAACGTTTATTTCAGATAGATCAGGTAAAATGTATTTTTGCCAGAACAAACGCTTTGAAGAAGTCTTACCGACAGTATTCAATCAGTCCTAACATTACAGATAAAAAAATACCTTAGAAGACGGGTAATATCTTTGCCCCCTTTAAAGAGGCTCTGAAACACCTGAGGAGAGTACATCAACTCACTCAGTCACTAGATTCTCTCGTCATGAGCACCTCAGCCAAATATTACACTTCTAGACGTAGCAGAGAACCCACAATCGCGCGTGAATGCTGGCGAGTCCTTTCTGGAAACTTTTTCATGCACGCGCCCTCCTCCGTTTCACGCTCCTGCGTAATTCTGTCCGGGGAGGTTCATTGGTTAGATTCTTTCAGGTGTCACGGAGCCACCATGGCAGCGGCCAGACAGCAGCGTCGCTCCGGAGTGTCAGAAAGCTCCGCCCCCTGTAGAATTCCCGCGCGAGGAGCGCCGACCTATCAGTGTGCAAAAAGTGGCGAGTGGAGAGGGAAAGGCGCGAAGAAGCTGAAATTCAAAATTTCACAACAGATAACTCAGCTTCTACAAAGCGCATTTAAAAAATTCTTGCTGCTGGATATTCGTGAAGCGCCGTCCTTTAACATGTGAGGAACACCGCACCTTCTTGAAGGTGCACTAAGAGGAATTTGAACTGGTCTTTTTACCGCGGGAACTCGATCTACACGTTCCGAGCATTCTTATGGTGAATTCCAATCGCAGGCCCGGAGCGGTCTGCACGCTCTGTGACAGAGCGCCTGAATCCGGCGCAGAGCGCGCGACCTGAAATTGCGATTGGAGTACACTTGCTCTGGCCAGAGCATGCAGGCCAGAGCATGTAGGGCGCCGCTATCGCCGCTGAATAAGAACGTCACGCAAACTTCCGGTCGGATCCGCCGATTTCGGCGGAGCAGTCCCGACTGCTCCACGGAGCAATCTCGGCTCGGCAACCGCTCCCTGTCTACGATTGGAAGACTCGATCCGTGCCTCAGATCAGCGTTTGGAATACAGTTGCTCCGAAAAGAGCAGGAAATGTTGCTCCAGAAGTGCTCCAACTCTGCGATTGGTAGTCACGATTAGAAACGTCGAATTATTGTCCTGTGCGGCCGATTTCCCTAATTCAAATCGGATTAAACGTCCCGGCTCCCGCCTTTTTTTGAACACAACGCTGAAGGTAGGAGGAGCCAACCAACGCGTGGAGTGCCTTTCAGCCAGCCCCATGGCGGCTTCGCTTTCGCTTTTTTTTACGGTTTCTGTGAATATACAGTTTCAGTCGCAGACAACATAGCCGCAAATTAGTCCCACGGAAATAAAAATACCGTGGACTTTTTGATTTACGTATCACTCCGCCGATGGCAGAGCGGCAAACCGCCACGGGACTGGCTGGAAGGCACTCCCCGCGTTAGTTGACTCCTCCTACCTTTAGCGTTGAGTTCAAGAGGAACAAAAAAGACAGAAGCCGGGACGGGACGTTGAATCGGATTTAAATTAGGGAAATCGGCCGCACAGGACAATAATTCGAAGTTTCTAAGAATGCCCGGAACGTGTAGATCGAGTTCCCACGGTAAAAAGACGAGTTCAGATCCCTCTTTAGTGTACCTTTAAGAGTCCCTTTAAAGGACTAGAGACACCAAATTTTAGTTGTGTTTTCCTCTCTTTGGAGAGATGTGCCGAACATTAGAAAACATAGACAGACACGTGGACTGCGCCAACAAGCGGTAGATAGTCTGAATTGATTTTTTTTCGCTCACATGCTGTGTGGGTTTCAACAGCCTAACAGCTGCTGTAGCGTGCAAGACGCGTTAAGGTCACGTGAGGCATACGAAAACTGCAGTATGGTCGCTGTTTTCCCCGCTTTAATTCGCATGAACTCTTACGCAAACTTGCTAAAATACTGGACTGGCAAAAATGAAAACAGCAGCGATTATATCGCAGCTTTTGCACGCCTCACGTGACCTGGACGCGTCTTAAACACCATAGCTACTGCTCAGCTTCTCAAACCGAAACCGAAACAATGCGAGAAAAAATATTCCGCTGCCATAAGTGAATTCTACGTCGTAACTCATGTATACCATTGTCCAGCGCATTACTCAAATGAAAAAAATATCCATCCAAAAATTTGGTGTCTCTACGATAGAAGTTCTGGAGGGAAAGGAACAAGTTTGGCGGGCTTTTCGACCTTGTGATAAATACGGGGCAGAAGACGGGTTTTATTTCAGCCCTCGTTAAGACTGGTCTTATAGACGCATGAACCCGCCGAAATGGCTCAGGGGTTAGGGCGCTCGGTTACAGAGCCGGAGTACCCGGGTTCGAACCCGACCGCGGCGGCCGCATTTCGAAGAAGGCGAAGCGCAAAAGGCGCCCGTGCGGCTGTGCGATGTCACACCCTGTTAAAGACCCACAGTTCGTCAAAATTATTCCGGATCCCTCCACTACGGCACTTCTTCCTCTCTTCTTTAAGTCCCACCTTCCTCCCTTCCGTCACGGCGCAGTTGAGGCGTTAAGCAATGAGACAGTTACCGCTCCTTCCATTTCTACATAACCAATCATTATACACTCTTGAAGTAATGGCGGTAAAATCATCTTATTTTGGTAGCCTTTTCGGACTTCTGGTGAATATGGGGTAGAATACGGTTTGAGTTAAGGTTTATCGGGGTTTAACGTCCCAAAGCGGCTCAGGCTATGAGTAGACGCCGCAGTGAAGGGCTCCGGAAATTTCGACCACCTGGAGTTCTTTAACGTGCACTGACATCGCACAGTACACGGGCCTCTATAGAATTTCACCTCCATCGAAATTCGACCGTGTTGTGATCGCGCTTCCTTCCTGCTGTGGAATTCGGCGAAGAGACGTGACTGCAGGACTGCCAGAGGGAACGACAACAATAGCGTCCCCACGTGTTCGAACAGGAATGCCGGAAGCAGCGACGATAGCATCCCCATAGCAACGATAGTGTTCAACAGGAATGCCAGCGACGACCATAAGCGTATTCGTTCCGGTCACCAGTGCAGGATCTTTCGACACCTGCGGGGAGACAGCCAGCATTCCTGTGTCATGCAGCTGCCCTCCGGACGCACGTGCGCGGCCACCTGGAAGCCGCGGGGACGATAACGTGACCGGGTCCTGTTCCCTTTCCCTCGACCGAGCTGCGAAGAAGCATCAGGACCGCCCTGCCGTGGGTGGTACCATCAGTGCCATCGTGTGATTGGACATCATTCTTCGAACTGTATTCCCCAGCTAGGGATCTGGGGAATACGAAGAGTATTTAAGGAGCTGCTGGTTTGATGCCAAGAGAGCCCCCTTCTTGAGAGGTATCAGAGACTCCCGACTCCTAAGAATCTCTCTTTACTGAGAAGCCCTCTCAGTTGCCCGTACTTGTACATACTGTAAATAGTCCTTGTATAAAGTTTTCCCAGTTTTCTTCCTCCGATCGTCCTCGTCTCTTCTCCGGCCCAGTCACGCTACCTGAATCCCAACAACCGCCGCGGCCGGGATCGAACCCGCGTCTTTCGGGTCAGCAGCCGAGCGCCATAACCACTGAGCCACTGAGGTGGTTGGGGTAGAACACGGGTTCTATTTGTACCCTCTTTATGACATCTAATGGACGACAGAGTTTCTGCGGATAAGGCATCCATTTCTAGCGAGCTGTTTAGGCTCCGCGTTTTTCTCACTGGGCAGTCGCCTCTCTACCCGCTGACTGGCGGCGGCGGCCCTGCCATATTCGCGGCCTCCCAGTGCGCGCCTGAAGAGGTGCGCGCTTTCTTCAGAATTCCTGCATCCAGCCTGATTCATGCTGTGCGAATTCTTCATCGTGGAGCTAACGATGCGAACGCAGGTGTGCGCACGTAAACCTTATCGCGCTTCTACTCGCAGGGGTTTCACCAGCGTATCCGTCGCTCTTGCGGTTTCCCCGTTGCACGGAGGCCATTACTTCAGAGAAGGGGACGCGAGGCGCTCGTAGAAAGTGCCCCAGTTCCCTGAGCAGGAACGCTGTCCCGCTTCCCGTCGCAGGTCGCACGGGGAAAGATCGCCCAGGAACCACTACAGGGCAATGGTGCGGCGAGTTGTGCGCGCTCGATGGTCGCTGCATGGCAGGAAGGTCAGTCACCGCCGGGTCAGGACCTGGGGGCGCCCTGCTCAAGCGGGCGTCGTATGGACTTAGCTGCCACTGCACGTCCCGCCGCCCGTTATCATCGTCTAGCTTGTACCGCCTGCGGTGCCGCCTGTGTCACTCGCCGCCTTCACAAAAATGCACACTGAGTTTCAATTGACCGCAGTCCTTGTAGTGTCTATAACGTTTCACTACAAACACCAACGTTATTGAGCTTGTTCGTTAAGATATGAGTCAACAGGAAACCAATTATATACAGGTCAATTGAGTCTTATTAGAATGTGAGTCAACAGGAAGCCAATTGCCTGCAGGTCAATTGAGTCTCATTCAAATTTGAGTCGACAGGAAGCCAATTGCCTATACGAGTCAACTGAGTCTGAGTCGATTTCGTTCGGCAATAATTTCCCTAGAGCTTAACTTTTTTCCATAGAACGCTCAATAAAAAAACTAATTAGTAGCGTTAGAAGTAGACGCTTTGGCAATATTTATGAAACCTGAAACATTGAACCACTGGTGAAAAGAAAAAAAAAACGTTCCGACTATTAGAACTAATTTATATTTTTCCCCGCTGTAAATCCATTAAATAACTAAAAAAATTCTGAGGGCACAGTCTGCTTACGTGGAGGAATGCGGGTATACACTAGATGATTTTTTTTACGTTTACAGATTTTTATTTTAAAAACTGAAAAAGATACGTTTGGTGTGGTCTGTGCAGGAGGACTATACAGCAGGGCGGACATCGTGTACGTGAAAAGGGTTAACAATTACACAATCATTAACTAAAAATAATAAAATTTTTATTTCTTATTTTAAGGGTCAAGATTCATTGCTTCAAAGTCCTTTATTTTGAGAAAAAGGCACAAGGACACTAAGGGGGGAAAATGGGGAAAGAACGTTAGTCCATTTTGCTATCGCTGTACCCGATCGGAAGGGATTTAGTCGGCACCCTTACACCGCCCTGATCAGGCCACTTTGGCACCCACATGCAGCAAATAGGAGCTGTGTGTCGGTATCCGTAGGGCAGCGCAGTACGGTAATCTATGTACTGTAGTGACTGTATGGCCATTCTCCCGGTTTCAAATGCAGTGCATTGCCAGAGTAAATGGGTGAGGTCCGCGCGGCAGTGGAGCCCGCAGTGCGAGCACGGTATACCACGGTGATGTCGGGCCGTCGCCATTTCGCCAGAGTATTGGGTATAAGTACTTTGTACCCTACGCTTCGTTCACTCAGACTCAACGCTCTCGAGCCTGCCCTTGTGAACCTCTATACAAGGCAGCTCTCAACCTTCCTATCAGTACCTTTACCGCTAAGCTCTTTGCCACAGGCCTCTTCCATCCTCTCCGTTCTCACTCTCCACCATGACTGGCAGTTTGCCCGCCTTTCCCTTACCCGTTAGGGTCAGTGGTTATTGGCTCAGGCGGGTATCTCTCCCATTCACATATCCACCTTTACTTCTCCCATTCCCACCCCGGCTCCCAATCTTCGCATCTTCCCCCTCCCGACTAACATATCCCCCGTCCTGCACGTCGGCCGTCGTCATGTGGCCGCGCAGCACCATTCCCCTCTCTTTGATACCCAGGGTGTGGCATACACGGATGCCTCCTTCGTGGCTCCTCGAGGTTCGTGCGGCTACGCCCTGTACCATCCACACCTCCCTGCTCCTGAAACCCACACCAGCGGGCCGTATCTACACCCTCCAGACGCATTGTCCCTCGAGGTCCTCGCCATTGCGCATGCCCTCCAGTCATTTGCCCTCCTTCCCTCTCTCCAAGAGTACACAGTCTATTCAGACTCACAAGCCGCTATACACCACATACAGAAACGCACCCTGACCCCTTCTCTCCAACAGGAGGTCGAACGAGCGGTCTCCGCATTGCAGCCTTCCATCGTTTTCCTCCGCTGGGTCCCTGGGCACTCAGGGATTGACGCCAATGAGCTGGCCCATCAGTTCGCCCGCGAACCTCTTTACCGGGCGCCGCTGATCCCCTGGCTCAAACCCTCGGAGGACGGTGGAAGACTCACCCTGAGCCGCACCATAAAGGAGGTCTACCTCGAGCTCCGCCTCGACAAACGCCTTTACCCTCCCCCTCACCCATCACTCACCGTGCCGGAGGCTCGCTTTCTTCGGCGCATCCAAATGAATGCAGTCATCACCCCCTCCCGCCTCTCTCTATCGCCATCGATCGGACCATTCCTGTCCCAACTGCCTCTCTGCCTATTCTACTACCCGGCTGCTCAGCAGTCGGGTTCCTATCCCCCCCCCCCCCCTTCTCTATCCATCACCACCTGGTTCGACTGGCTTGGCGCTGAAGGGGAAGAACAGCCGACGTCTGGTCGCCCAGGCGGTCGACATGCTCGGCCTGTAAATTATGGCCGAATAAAGGTCTACTACTACTACTACTACTACTACTACTACTACTACTACTACTACTACTACTACTACTACTACTATGCAGAGCCAGCATAAACCTTATTGATTTTATTGCGAAATTGAAGGCCGTCAAAATCGAAGGTGAGCCCAGTTTTTAAATTTTCTTAATTAGCAATGTGCTTCGAAATGTCTATAGTCTATACACATTTGATTTCTCGTTGAGTTGGCTTTCCCGCTTTCCATATGTATAAAATGGCGTCCCTCGCATTTTGTATGCATCAAATACAGATGGCGTTTGTGTGGTTGATGAAGCAGAAGAAATGTACTTAATTTCCGCGACAACACCACACGCAACGACGCAATTTTTAAAAATATGCAATCTGGGAAAGCCAACTCAAAGAGCTATGAAATGCGTATTTTTGACGTTCGATAATCCGAACCACAAATTTAAAAACTGGGCTCACCACCCATGCTGGTGGCCTTCACTTTAGCCATGTAATCTTGCCCTCTAAAATTAAAAATTAAAAAGTTGATTAGCCAATATTAGTTCACTGTTGGTCTAATCACGTACAGCAGCAGACAGCGCGCGAGCTGCGGCAGCTTTGCGCACAATGTCGGGTACCCGCGATAAGAAATCTGCAACGCTGCCTGGGCATGCGAGGCCGCAACAGCGAGCGAAACGTGGAAAAACACCCCCTTCATGAGCGCGCTGCCTACGCGGCGATCAGGCAGAGGGGAAAAAATCTATGTCGATTAGCGCAGCTAATCCAGGATATACAAAGCGAAAGATGTCGGCGTTCACTGTGTTCATTGGCGTTGACGATGTTCTACACGGCGATGGCCTTGAGGAAAGGAAGGGCGCATAACTGGCTCCCTGGATATGCGGTCGCCTCATTCTTGCTTTGATACATGTGGCGGTGGTGAGAGAGAGAGAGATGTGGCCTGAATGCATTAGCGATGACAGCGTTGTGGCTGACATGCGGCACTGCAGCGTTCATTTGGTGATCAATCTCTCGCGATCAACCATTAACTGCATGCACCACCTCCCAGGGTGGCAGGGAGGGCGCGCTGCCTATCCATTGTGCGGAACGCAATCAAAGCAGGCTTTTGCAGTTGGACACCAACGCCACATGCATGAAAGCGAGATTGAGGTTTCCACTGACCCACGGAGCCTTTCCTTTCGTGAAAATGAACGGCCATTGCAAAGTTGTCAACGCCAATGAACTCTATGAACGCCGTTGTCTCACTTGTTTTCTTTGGTTATTGAGGAAAGTGAATGGCACAGTAACCGTCTCAAATATCTCGGTGGACACCACGGAGCGAGAGAGAGAGAGAGAAACACGCCGTTTAGCGAGACGTGCCTGTCGTACTTCTGGCGTTTCAGACGTACTCGGCTTTGCTGCGTCGTTTAGCGAGACGTTCTTCTCGTTGTTCGGGTGTCTCGGACGCTCGTTGAGCTTTCAGCCCTTTCATTTCTTCGCTCCTTTTCAGCCAACTCCCGTGGTAGCACTTCAGTATCGCTAGTATCACTCTCTTCTCCTTCCATGTTGAATGCGCACGCCTATTCTCTGGCAAGCGGTTATAGGTATAGTCAGCCTCCGCGATAAACACGCGCTTGCGGCGGACGTAAACGATGACGCATAGCGCGCGGCAGTGGCCACCTGCGCCGCGCGTGACGTCACGCGCGGCAGCGGCGAAAGATCAGGCGACGGAATCTGCGGCGGCCACCTGCGCCGTGCGTGACGTCACTCGTGCTCCGACATACGCCGGCTCGCGATATGCCGAGAGCATGATCTCGCACACGGCGGCTAACACTTCACGGCGCTGGCATCAGTCTAAGCCACGCTTTCCGTCATTTGTGCTGAGTGGGCGGGCGGTTGTACATAATGTCCGCATTGCTGTGCAGTCCACCTTAACAGACCCCACTGACGTATCTCCCGCAGTTTTTTTAAAATCAAAATCTGTAAATGTTCGAGAAAATCACCCAAGCACGAGCACACAGGTTTGAGGCACGTGAACGTATGGGTGTACAGTCTTTGCCAAAAGTAACCAGACTGCATGGTTTGCTTCTCCCTCACATAGTGGAGCCCCTACGGCTTCCCTAAAATCCGAAATGTATTGGAAGGTGAGGAAAAGGATTCTCCTGACCTCACAGTGATTTACAGTTTGATGGGTGCGATGACAGCACCACGCGCAGCGACGCATTTTTTTTTAATGTGCAGTCTGGGAAAGCCAACATACATACATGTTTATTGCCTGCAGTTGCAATGCGATCGCCACGAACTTGTGACTTGCTGCTTCCAGAGTGCTAGCAGGTGTTGAAGGTGGGGATCGGGGTCGCTTCTCGACACAACCTCGGTCAAGATGACGCCCGCTCCGAACCGGACAGGAGTGCCGCTGAGTGAAGGGGTTCGTTAGTGGAGAAAGAAAACTTGGTTTATTTTATCGAAACAATGAATAACTGCGCAAAAAGAACGGGACAAGAGAGAAGAATCACACGAGACAAGCGCAGACTAACAACTGGTTTATTGCACCAACGCCTCCTTCCTTCGACAGCAAAGCGCATGCGCACCAACCGCAAAGACAAAAGCCATAATCATCACGTCAAACCAAGAAACTCCAACTCCTTGCGGTACAGGTGTATGGAAGCCTCGCTAACACATTTGTCAGGCCCTAATCTCGGGATTTCCAAGGCTTCGATAAATTCACGTTCTTTCTTATCCCTCGCGCGTCCGATAATCTTAGTGCTGCCGAAAAGTGGAGTGCAATCTTTATCGTCATGCTTGCAGATCTTCCAATGGCTAGGCAGATGCTGGCCTCTAAAATCAGCTAAGGAATTGACATGCTCTAATAATCTAATGTTGATGCATTTTTACATATTTACAAGCTTTTGAGTTCAGAAGTGAGCTGCTTCAACTGGCATCTGCAGTCCAGTTTTGTACACTGCGTCTTCCCTAAATTCCCCAGGTAGGGGACGCCCTCGTCATGGTGGGTGTGGCCAAAACTTCCACCTTCACGCACAAACAGACACCTCCGCACACATGGACACGCCCCTGGCATAAGTTGAGCCCGAGGGAGAGGGGGACGCTGTCGGGACACCGCCGGGCTGGCAGGAGACGTCATGTGTTCGGCCCGCTCTCCGCCGGTCGGTGAACTTCGAAGAAGCCGAGGCGCAAAAGCCGGAGCGCCCCGCCGGGAGATAATCCCCAGTGGTTCTGCCATTAGCGATGGCCGGCGAAGCCTGCAGACGAGCCACTGTGGCGATCCGTTCCCACGCCGGTGCTGTGCCCGGGAAGCCAGGAGTAGTCGGGTCGGTGGAGACGTCGGGGAAAATCGGAAGACAGCCGGAACCACTTCGCTGCCAGCGACAGCGACTCCTTAAAGGGATTTTCGCAGAACCCTGCTCCCCACTTGTCCCACACAGCAACGACCGGGCGAGCGCGGTAAATGCACCCCGCAGACACCTGGCGAGAGATGCTGTCTTGGTGGAAATCCTCGAGACCTGCTGGCGCCAATCCTAATACCGGCTGGCGTCAATTCCTAATACAGGGTATTAGGTGTAAAAATTTGGTTGTTCGGGTCATAAAATGTTGTTTCAGCGAAAGTAGAGCATACGTTGTTGGTTTCGTGGAAGCCTGAAAACGTATCGTTTGAGTGCGTGCTTGATATTCCAGAAAGGGTAAAATGTACGACAGGTACCCACCGGTGATAGAATGGGTACCAGCTTCCCATGGCCTGGTGCCCGGCTTAATCAGGGTGAAATTCTTGGGAAATGGGTATCTGACCCCACCTTGAGCAGGCGAAAATACCCTGTGCCATAACGCTCTTTGGGCGCAGATGCACTTGCGCCATAAAAATTCACTATCATCATCATCCATGACATACTTCCACTCACATTATATCAGTGGAACTGTTTGCGACGTTTATTGTTGATTATTCCAATGAAAAATACCTTTAGCTGAATTCTTACTGCAACACACGACACATGTAACCCTCTCCTACACGGGCAGCGCTGCTGCCTGCAGTATTTGTAAATAAATAAATAAATAAAAAATCCGCAGTCCACTATGGCGCCTCTTTTTCTTTCCCCCCCCCCTTCCTATATCGACGTACATTAAATAATTTTTTAAAAACGATATTTATTTCCTCGGGGCGAAAAAAGGGGGCATGTAATGATTGTTGAAAGAAAAGGATGGCTGAATGAATGAAAAAAGGCTGGCCGATCTAATGAAGTCGAGGAGGGAGCGATGATTTGGTTTTGCGGAAAGGAAACGCGTAGGAATTGAAAAGCGTTTGTCAAAAGCACGGTGGTCAAAAGTAAAGAGCCCAAGACGTTTGGCTCTTGTAGCATCCCTGGAAGTCAAGTTTCGGAGGGGTGTGGTCTTCCCTTGACCTTCAAGAGATCTGAAGCGGTGGCGATGCATCCACACAGCATGGCCCACGTGCACGCCTATGCGCCACAGCACAAGGGAACTTCCTGCTCTACTTTATGACAAGGGCTGTATTATGTCTCACACTGGGTTGGGCACCTGAACCGCTCCGTAGGGGTAGCTAGGAAGGAGGGAAAGAAGAGAGAAAGACGCGCCGTACAGTAGAGGACGGTCCAGATTAAAGCGGCTCTGAAAGGTGCTCTTAAGAAAGCGCGGTATCCTGGGATGTTAAAGGATGCCGCTTCACAAACATCCGCCAGCAAGAATTTTTTTTAATGCGCTTTGCAGAAACTGTGTTATCTGTTGTCGAAATTTGAATTTCAGAGTCTTCTCGCCTTTCCCTCTTCACTCGTCAGAATTCCCCGGGGGGGGGGGGGGGGGGGGGGGGGCGGAGCTTCCTGACACGCCGGAGCGACGCTGCTGACTGGCCGCGGCCATGGTAGCTGAGTGACACCTGAAAGAATCTAACCAATGGCCATCTCCGAATAGTATTGCGCAGGAACGGGAGACGGAGGAGGGCGATAGCATGAAAAAGTTTTCACGCGCGATTGTGGGTTCTCTGCTACGTGTAGAGAGAAAAGTGGTAGAGGAAAGGCAGGGTGGTCAACCAGAAGAAAGTTCCCGCTGGCTACCCTGCACTGGGAGAGAGGGACGAGGGGCCGTAAAAGGAGAAGAGTAGAGGGATGCGGTCCGCAGCAAGCACGACAAGCAATGACACACGCGCTGAAAGCGTGCACACCTTGTGGGCTGCCGACCGCTGCGACCTGAGTCGAACAGATCGAGAGTCTTCCATCACTAGCACAAGGCAGTCAGGCAGCGCAGACGTTCCACTGTGAAGGAAGGCTGCATGCTTGCCGTTGCGGTTGGTAATGTGGATGACACCGTAAGGCATATGGGAACGATGAGGCTGGAGGGGGCATTGTGCCAGCTACTGGACAGCTGCAAGCACTGGATTCAACAAATCCAGCATCTGCAGTGCATTCTGTGCAGCTGGCGTGTGCAAGCTGGAAAGCAGCACACGCACGGCATTCACGATTGTCTTCAGCATTGCAATTACTTGCTCGTCTGCGACTTTGGCTGATTCCTTATCTACTGCCCGATCAGCAGTAGGATCAGCACACTGGGTGCGCGGTCACTGTACCATGATTGAGGGTGTGTTGTGCTTCGGTAGCGATGGCCAAGTCACTTGCCGGTCCTGGCCTTGGACCGGAGTTGGGCCTTGCGCTTGATTAGCAATAGGCTCGGGACTATGAGTGCGCAGTACCTGCTTGGTCACTGCGGGTGTGTGTAGCTCAGGCAGGGATGGCCAAGGCCCGTCTGCGACAACCGTCCCTGCCATGCCAGTCATATATAGCTCCCATTCCTTAGAGTGGTAGAAGTGTAATATTTGGCTGAGGTGCTCATGACGAGAGAATGTATGATTGATCCAGTTCATGTACTGTACAGTTTGTTCGAAGGTATGAAAAACCGGGTGATTAAAACACGCCTAATCTTCGTCACTGAATACGTTGAACAACTCTTCCGACTCTGAACAGGACATATCAGTTCCAAGCACTCGTCGGTAAGCGTGCCGCGATCATCGGGCACGGATGGCGATCCCATTCCCGCTAGGCATTGATGGAGCGCTCGTGCTCGATGCCGTCCAGGCAAATGGTAATGCCGTAGCTGTTGAAGGACTCCCGTATCACACCTTCCGATACTGCTGCCCACGCTGTGGCCACGAAGTTCAGGACATCTTGCAGCGACACCTTCCGTCGGATCCCTCTGTTGGTACCCCTTGGAAACCGCTTGACCCTGAGCTTCGGTGCCTCGTCTGAATGATTTCACTGCCGCTCCCACACCCCTAGGTCTCTTACCTTAGCTACAAGCGTCGCAAAGATACCGAATAATTGGCGCATGCTGTACCGTTGCCGTGTTTTTGAACGACTTCCGGATACGGGACATAATCGCATGGGCGCTTGCTCGGTTTTTTGAGAAAATTCAAATTCTCAAGAAAAAAGGGGGTGGGCGCTTATTCGAGCATATATGCGAGAGTAGACTACGTAATTTTCAAAAATAGGCTCTTTGGGGTAAAAATATGGGTTTCGCGGCATAGAATTACTAGCGTTGGCGGACACCAGAAAACCGGTGAATCGTTTTATAAGTAGTATAAGCTGGTTAACTAATTTTTATTAATTAACTTTTTAACTATTAGAGTTGGGCGCCTAGTTGCTATTGCAGATTTGTAGCCGGTCGTTAGTATAATAGCCGCATCAGTTTTTAGAATTTCGAAAACGCGATTATTCTCGGCGCTGTAGTTCGAGAAAATCCGCCTACATCGTGCCAAAATAGATGCGCATTCGAAAAGCATGCAGGCAAAGCAACCTTTCCAGTGCACGTAACTGGTCAAAAGAGCCACATTTTGTCGAGCCACAGCGCCACGGGTAATCGCGTTTTCTAAATTCTAAAAACTGATATGGCTATCACTAACGACCGGCTACAAATTCCTAATTGCGACTAGGCGCCCAACTCTAATAGTCAAAAAGTTAATTATTAAAACTTAGTTAACAAGCTTACTACTGAAAACGATTCATTGGTTTTCGGTGTCCGCTAACACTGGTAATACTATGCTGAAAAAGCCATATTTTTGCCTTAAAAAACCTATTTTTGAGAATTTCTTTAAAGTCTTCCCTGAAACATCTGGTGTATAGACAAATCGTGAGCTTTACTGCGCTCCTCCACGCCTCAGGATTAATTCGCAAAAAACGATCATTCCGCTGTTATTTGCTACAAAATGCCGAAGGGATGGGCGACAGCAATCGCAGGAAAAGTGAAAGCTGACGAAGTCAACCTCGAAGTTTACTCCCTCGTTTGCCTCCTTTATTGCCTCGTTTACTTTTGCTTCGGCCACAGAAATGCGGCATTGCAACCAACGGAATTTCTGATCTTCCCTCTACGCACTAATACTAATACGGCGGGGCTCCGTCGTCTGAAAACCGCAGAATCTGCGATGCTCCGGTACAATCAGAAGCGCGATTCGCTCACAGTTTTCGACGACGACAAATAGAAAAGAAAATCTTCCTGACTGCTGGAGTGTCGTCACCGCACAACCAGACAGCTTGCATCAACCTTTGAACATTGAAAAATAAAAAATAAAAATATAAAATTGAATATGTAAATGAGCATTAAATAAATAAATATCAAAATAAGCTCGAAGTCTCGCCCCCTACTCAAAAAAAAGTTCCGGAGTCCCTGCTGGCAGCCGAGCAGGGCCGCCTCCCAGTGCTCTCGGGTAGTGGAAGGAGTGATGGGGGGAGAGATAGATTTTGCTTGCATGCCCAAACCATGCGAAAGGTGTCGGCCACCTCACCACCCACAGATTGAGCAGCGGCCGTCAAAAGAAGAATCAAAGTGCTTGAGAACCGCCGGGCACAGCAGGGTGTTTGTAAAGAGCCTAAGGAGAGTTCGTTCGCCAGCTTTACCCAGTCCCTTCATGGGAACGGGATAGCGCCGCTGTTAGGCACGATAGTGCTCAGTGATATCTTTGAAAAGAAAGAAGAGGGCTGTGATCTGGGCGGAGCCGAAATGCAAAGGGCGCCCGTGTACTGTGCGATGTCGCTGCCCTCTGCTATTATATTAGGTGCGCTATAGGGGCTGATGGCCCTTGGCTCTTTAGCGCGAGTTAGTAGATTCCTCTTCAGTGACCACACCAGGTCCCAGGGATATCCGAATCATAGCCAAATATCCTAACACCTTTGAGTATACTTGCGAGGAATGGCCGTGGCAACTTCTTGCTATCCAGTGGAAAACCCGCTTGGGTAATATTACGGACACTAGCTTGATATGCATATTCTTTCTGTAAGGTGTCCTGACACTTCATACGGTGGATATCCCGTTCTGGTGATATTAAGGACATTTACTTGAGTCACTTCACATTACGTTTGCATAATGTTCGCGACAAAGACGGCAGAGTAGACTGTTTTTTTTTTTCTAATAGAAGGTATCTGCAACGTTGTCTGCTAATTTTCATTTCTAGTGTCATCACAGATTCATAATTGAAGGCAATAATATTGCTTAACGTGAAAGAGCCACTGGAGGGTCTTAGATTTGGAGTATAGTATAAGCTCGTGGAAATACTTCGTTTTGTGGATGTATGCTCAGTATGTTGGTGCTGCTTGACTTCTGGTTTATAGCGTCTCTGTAGCCTGATCTGCAGTGTGTTTCGCATGTGCTTTTTGTTAAACATGTTCGCCGTCACATCCTGTGATACTATGCAGATTTTAACCGTAAAAAATTTTAGCTAAGGTCAAGCAACTTCACCACAGTAATAAGCGTAGTCATTTCTTCACATCTAAATTGCGGAGAATAAATTAGCTGTTGCGAATATTTTTCACATGGGCCAAGCAAGATTTTTCTCTTGGGCCCATAAAAATCCCCAGGGAAATTTATCAGTATTGGACCACCCAGACAACACCAAACGCCCTGAGGACGCCCTCAAATGGTCAGAACGTCCTCACCCAGAACAGGACATTATGAGTACCTTTGGAGTGCATCGATGGCTAAATGTCCTCATGAGGATGTCATTTCAAAGGCTGCGCTGCTTGGACACACAGGGACGTGTTAGAGAGGCAGAGACATTAGGCGCAACGTCTCTGTCCTCAGTTTGTATTTTGCTGAACGGCTCGATTATGAAAATTCCTCAAATTTCCTACAATCGTCCTATCGCAGGATAGTACTATGGAACCGAACTGAGATCAAGCCAGAGTATTCTCTCGCACTCGGCTCTCGTTAATTAAAAACTGCAAGTTTATTAAACGATATGCGTGTACAATAGTGATCTAATGAAGGAAACCATTGTGACCCCAAAAATTATATGCCTTGAAAAGATATCTTAAGATATTTTTGCTTTTAGACCTTTTCTTATGCATCGTATGCTTCTGGTGGGGTTGGCTTGTGCAGATTTTTGGGCCACTCAGGCAGCAGAATTAAACTCCACAGAGCTACTCCATGCGACCCTTGGTAAACCCGTTTTTTTTTCTTGTTCTGGTTACCAGCGCGTTAATTAGCTTTGAATACGGCACTCCCACGAGAAAAAAAAGCTCTTGATAAAAATCCTGAACTAGTACTGAAAACGTCCCCAAACATGATCCTCAAGACATCCTGAGTATGCGCAACGAATGGGCAAATGGATCCCAGTTGGACTGCTTGAGGAACAGTTTAGAGGCAACCTGAGGACGTCTGAACATCCTGACACGGACATCCTGAGGTCATACGCAGGACGTCTTTGCGTTGCCTGGGCAATAACCAATATGTCCTACTTAAGGCCTATGTAAATCCTCAGGAAATTCCTACGGACATAACTTGGATACAGAGAGAGCAGAAGGATATGCGAGGGATGTCCGCGGGAGTTTTTCCGCACTATACAGGGATATTCGTATGTCCGCTACGGCATCCCTCAAAACCTCTGTATCGTTTCGGGATGTTAAACCCCACTACCATACCATACCATACCATACCATACCATACCATACCATACCATACC